>BPLR01010494.1:0-32469 GCA_021605095.1 Caerostris extrusa | reverse complement strand
GTTACGTATTGCTATTGTTTGCTCTCAGTGTTAACTACCTTTGGACTATTTTCTTTAGGGTGCAGTAAAACTCGTAGCACTTCTTCTTCTTCATTGGAGCAACAGCCCGATGGTGGACCAAGGCCGTCTGCCTACTGGAAATTTCGAGACAGAAAATGCTTTTATTTTTCATTCAATTCATTCTATTAGCTCACACTTTCCTATATATATCTTGTTCAAATTTCCAATCGTTCATAGAATACTTCCTATTCATACACCTCGCCAGTTCGTAATACATTTTTTAAAATTTGTAGTGGATGACACTGTCGGAAATTAATACTGTTTTTTTCAGATATTAATTCAGTAATTAAATTTAATTAATTAATTTTAGTTTTTTTTAGATTTAAGTTGCATATATCTCACTTTCAATAGATGGCGCCAGATAAATTAAAAAAATGAATGAAAATTATTTATAAAGGACTTTCTGCAATAGAGGGGAGTAGGGAATTGACTTTAAAACTCTATATTACTTTGAGCTGCGGAGTAGGGTTTTAATCCCGGACATGCTGGACCCCTCTACAGTCATATTAGACAGGGACTCCACGGTTTCAATGTGGATTTCAAACTACTACAAATATTCACGGCCTGTGGCCGCTTCCTGCTAGCACCATGAGAGCTAGTACACTCTGCCATCAGACTCCTGAAGCTGTAAAACGCAAATGATAAATGTACGAAGTTTAGATGTATCTGAAGATGCCATTCGGTGAAGTAACTGCATACATGTTGTATGTTATATGTAGGATTTTTTCTCCCATATGGTGCTGGTCGTCATATTGAATATTTGTTATTGCAGGATTACTTCATATTCTAACATTGGGGCCTGATGACCGGAGTGGGCCACAGGTTTCTAGTTCGAGTCCCGGCGGTTCCATGAATGTTTGTAGTAATGCCAGAATAGTTTATCTTTTGTAATGGTTTTGGAAAACCACTCTTAAACCGTAGGACCCTGCACTGTTTAATAGGATCGTAGAGGGTTGCGGTAGTGTTACACGCGTCCGTAAGTATACGCCCTCAAGCTTTGGCGATCAGTGCCTCCTAGGTAGTGCTAAAATGAGTAACGCCAGTGCAGACCTTGCTTATGGCAGAGAGAGAGACAACTGTCTAAGCATTTGTCAGCTGCATTAGAAAAAAATTCTAACTGTTAATCTTTCTATCATCTTAGTTCTTTTCTTGTAGAGTGATGCTTATAACGACAATACTTTTATATACTGGCTGTGATTTGCTACCGCGTGTACTTTTTATAGAAATAGATTCAGCAATGCAGTGTAGGAAACATTATAAAGTAACGTTATAGAGGGCGAGATGTTACAGTGAATCGGTAAAATGACTATCATTCGATAGGACTATCATTCATGTAGAAGTAATAGGAGTCAAAAGCGGAGTTAACAGATATGTGCATCTAGCTTTAGGGGCCGCTTTATTATAACAACTAACTGGCAAGCCGCTGTGCCCCTTTTATTGATACAAGGCATGCTCTGAATTAACAGGTTTTGTTTTGTTTGTCGCCTCTCACGGTCCTTTTGGCACACTTTTAGGTTAAATTTCAGACCGGAACCTTACAGCTTTAACGGTGGATTCTGAACTAGTGATAAAACACCTACGTCATCGCATAGATTCGAACGCCATCGTAATATGTAAGAAAAACTAGGTAGATAAGTTTCAATACATTTATTTGTTGGATGAAAAGTGAAAATCTCTTTGTAAGATATATTGAATATTTCAATTTTTTGTAAGAAATTCAAATATTTATCATTAAAAAAATTATATTCAGCTCTCGAATATATTTTCCGTGCTGCTGATTTAATTCATGTTAGTTAATTAAATACATTCTCAGACACTTTAAACTTGCAGTGGATGACACTGGATGCTAATAGTTTTTTCAAATATTAATTCATTCATTAAATTTAATTAATTAATTATATTTTTCTAGATTTAAGCTGCATGTATCTACCAATAGATGGAGCCACATAAACTTAAACAAATGTATGAAACTATTTATAAAGGACATTCTGCAACAGAGTGAAAAAAAGTAGGAATTGACTTTCAAAAATATATATTACTTGCTTTATTTAGCTTTTTGTATCTTTTGCATTCTTATTCGGTTACTTTCACATTCCTTTACAAAATCTTTAGATAATCGAATCTACTTTTATTCTTAAACCTTGTTGTCGTAGTTTCAGAACGTCAATGATCTCAGAATGATGGATATTTCAAACTACGTAGCCCTTTTGAGCAACATCCTGGAGAAATTTTGCTTTCTGAGGCACCAAAATCTATTCAAGTTCTCGAATAAGTTTAATATTAGAGAGTTTACTAGAGAGCACTACAAAAACTACATTGGCAAATTAAAGCACAAAGTATTAACAGGGTGTGAATATATGCTGTGCAAGTTAAAATCCATAAAACCAGAAAAAAGTAGCCTAAAACCTTAAGGATATTAATTATATCATCCCGAGGATAGCTTTATCTAGAAATACGTGCCCTCAAATTATTATAAACCTGTTCATTACTGTTCGCTAGGATGACCAGATCCAAGTCAATACACATACATATATATAACGTATGCGATAGTCATTTTGGAAATATATTTAGAAATTAATGTAAATTAGCATTATATTTCCTTAATTTAATTTCTATAATGTTCTTTTTAATTGTCCTTAATTTGTCGTTCTATTTATTCAATTTCTTCTATTAGCCTGCCACTCTCCTTATATGTCTTGTTCAAATTTTCAATCGTTCATAAATGCTTTTTATTCCTCCACTCAAATTCAAATACATTTTTTTTTTAACTTCAGTAGTGCAGGACACTGGATGTTGATACAGTTTCTTCAAATATTAATTCAGTAATTACATTAAATTAATTAATTTTAGTTTTTTTTAGATTTAAGCTGCATCTATCCACCAATAGAGGGCGCCAGATAAGCTTTTAAAAATGAATGAAAATTATTTATAAAAGACTTTCTGCAATATAGTGAAAAAAAGCAGGAACTATTAAAGGAAAAGTAGGACACTGAATGTTAATACAGTTTCTTCAAATATTAATTCAGTAATTACATTAAATTAATTAATTTTTAGTTTTTTTTTTTTTTTATTTAAGCTGATCTATCCACCAATAGAGGGCGCCAGATAAGCTTAAAAATGAATGAAAATTATTTATAAAAAGACTTTCTAAATATAGTGAAAGAAAAGTAGAACTGACTTAAATTTTTTTTTTATATATTACTTGTTTTTCTTTTCTTCATCTTACTTGGTCGTGAGTCCCTCTACCTTCTGCAACAAATCATTACCACAAATTTTGCTTCCACCTTTGTTGTAGCGGCTAGAGCTCTGGCATATTTTATCTTTTTGAAACTTTTATTTTCATCTTTTTTTTTTTCCATTCTCATTGTACCGAAGGCTTTAGGTTCGAATCCTGGTGATGGCAGGGATGTTTGTGAGTGGTTCGGAATCCAAGCTAAACTGTAGGTGCCGGTCTAATTAGGGCTAAAGTGAGCAGCATAAAACATCCGTAGAGCGACAAACCAAACCAATCCACTTTCGTTACATATAAACCGACATTATGAAATTTCATTCACGATTTCATTTATTTTTGGATTTCCAACGTATAAGTTTTATTTCATTGTGGTGAGCTTTTATTATTATATTTCGTCAGATTTCTCCGCTACCTTTCAAAAGAGCCCTTGATCACTCAAGTAACATGTTCTGGGTCTCGAGATATAACAGAGGAAAATGAACGAGAGACGCTGGATTCTAGCTTTACTGATTTCCCCTTTCCACTAAAAATTTATTAGCCATCCTCTACAAAGATATATGTTTAAAATTTCCAAAATTATAATTACTTTCAAAGTTATTGATATTTCAAACTGGACATGAAAACGCTCCAATCATAAATCGGATACTCATACTGATTTTATTGATATTTTCACATAAAAAAAAAAATTTTTTTCGAAAGGCTTATAATACAGTTTTCTTCATTGGCACAACAGCCCCATGGTGGGTCAAGACCGTCTGCCTACTGGCAGATTTCGAGACAGGAGATAAAGTTTCTTTTTACTGGGTAGGATTGTGAGTCTTTCGCCCAACGCTCTACAGTCACATTAGACCGGGACCTACGGTTTAAAGTAGGTATTCATCTCTCTATGACAGAAAATAAATAACACAGTATAATAAAAAGCCAAATAGATACTTCTATAAATGATATTATACAAACTTAATAAGCGTTTCATTATTTTCTTCAATTTTTTGTTAAAGAATCGTAGCACTAGTTACTTGGCTATCAGGCTCCATAAAAGATACTGCGCTAATGAAGATGTGAGTCAAGACTGTTTGCTTTGCCTACTGGCTGATTCTGAAATATGAGACGTTTTTTTTTTACGGGGCAGGGCTGTCAGCCCTACGCCCAACAATCATATTAAACCGGGACCTACGGTTTAAAGTCCAAAGCCTTTGGCACTGAGGTAGAACCCTAGTCACTCGGTCATTAGACAATTATAACAAAGTTTTAATTAAAAAAGTTCTCTTGCTTTATATATATATAGACCAATTTCATAAAACGTTGAAAGTTGATAAGGGATTTACAAAAGAACAATCCATCCTTATACAACCAATTTTACAACTTCGAAGACAAAAAAACAAAAATATCGAAGATGGAGGTATGTATTCCTTAATAAAGCTGTCAACAAAATATTTTTATTGAGATTCTTATCTTTTATTACAGCAGGGGTTTTTAACCCATTAAAGCAGCCTTTTATAGTGAGTTCATTCATTTTTTCCCCATGGACATGTTTTTATTTATGTCACTCTTCCCAAAGAGCGGAGGCCAGCAGATAAACCCAAAACTTTGTAACCCGAAACAGAAGAAAGCAAAATCAAAACACCTGCCAACACGGAACAAACGACACGGGCTAAAGGGAGGGTGGGGGTACGAAGGGTTAACAAAGAAATTAACTTGTCTTTTGTTCCCAGAAAGTTTCGAAGAGTCACCACTTCTTCGCGAAGGCAGCAAGGGTGCGCGGTTGCTTTTTGAGGCAGAATCGCTCGAAATAACGCGGAAACAAAAACAAGAGCGAAGGGAAGGGAGAGAGGGGTGGGGTGGATGTGTCGAGAGGAGTGTTGGGCGGTATATTTTTGGGGAGTCAAACGATCTTTTCTTCAGTCGCTGAGGCACCGGTAGGGGTTCGGACTGGTTGTCGTTCTGTGTTGAGAGAAATAGATCTTCGACTAGTGATTTTTTTTATTTTGCATTGATATAGTTTTTTTTTTTTTTTTTTAAAAAAGCAGTGCATTGGATAACCATAAAGTAAATTGCAGTTAAGGATATACGAGCATGATGATCATCAAAATGGGGTAAGTAATTCTTTAATTATTTTAAAGATAAAAAAATTATTTATGCTAAAATTCAACAACTGAATTGGTATAGTTATAAAATCTTAATGAAAAACAATATTTTCAAAATGTTTTAATTTCAATTAATAATATCTTATTTTTGCTATCATTTTTTTTGTAGTATTAAAATAATGATTATTAATGAGCAAATTTTGAACTGCTCATTTTTTTTTAATTACATATCTGTACATCGAATAAATTGTAATTAATGTTTCGAAATAATATTTATAAAAACTATAGTGAATTCTTATTAGCAAATGATAAAAAAAAAATAATAATAAAAAAATGATAAACAGGCGAAAAACAATCTTTTAAGAAATGTTTATTAGTTTAAGCAAAATGTTTTTCATTAAATGACCTTGACGGACTTGATATCTAAATGGATTTATTATGTCTTCAAATATTTAAAAGCAATAACCAAACGATTACTATTTTTGTTTTTTAAATAATTTCTTTTTAAAATAGAACAGTTTTGATACAAAGGTAAATGAGTACATGGGCAGAAATTATCCGACTAACATTTAATTAATACATTTGGTACAGACTTAAAAAAAAATTATAACTTAAAATTTATTTTAATTATTTTTCTTCCTTATTTAGTAGATCAATTATAGGGAAAAAATTATTCAATTATGAAAATATTGATTCATTTGATTAACTTCTCTTATCAATTTTTTTAAAGAATCGGAGGAAAAATTCTGCAAACGATAATTGAACAAGAGTAAATCTATTTTAAAAATATAATATAGAAAACTAATTTTTATATTTATAATTATTATATTATAAACTATTTATTATTTTATATTTATAACTATTTTTATATTTGCCTATATGTTTTACAACATTAACATTATAGGAACTTGATATAGATAAAAAATTTTGAAGAAATTCTTTCAATAATCGAGTCAGTTTTTATACCAAAATGGAGTTTTCACGGACATAAAAAGATTTTCTTTTTTTTATTAATGAAAATAAACTTTTAAAATTATGCATCATTGCCTCTGAAGATGATAAATAATTTTAACAAATTAAAATAAATAAAAGACCAGAAAACTTTTTGAAAGTTCTATACATTAAAATTCCCAGTAAAGCCTAAGCCTATCACTGGCAAAATAACCAAGCAAGTTTTACCTTGTTACAGGAAAATATGCTTTTTCTCCTATTCAAACTTTATTTGATACATTATTTATTTTTATTGATACAGATAATTATTTTTTTATTGGTTTTAATAAACAATAAGAAATTTTAACTAAAAAAAAAAAAAAAAACTGTTTGAAATACTGCGGATGAAATTACGTTACTTTCAGTTTTTCAGTATATTAATCTATTTAACTGATTAACAACGAAGTTATTTTTTAATAAACACTTATGGGATTCTTACTAAACTAGCTATTTAATAGTCTCAACACAACTCCAGTAATTTTCGTTTAACCAAATGTTTTTCTAGTAACAAAATACTAATATTGAAGTTCAGATGAAATGAACAGTTTATGCTGGTATAAAAATTGTTTTTCTCTTCAAATTTGGAAGCAACTCAATTTTGAAATTTTTACACAAGAGCAATAGGTAACTAGGAAACTCAAGACAATCTTAATCCACACATACATTATCGCGTTAATTTAAAATATGGTAGTAATCGCTAATATCACGGATTTGAGTTGCATTAAGTTTCCTGCAGTTTTGACTTTTTAACAATAAAGGTTGGTTTGAAATTTTAAATTCTTTGATGGGAGAGCACAATAAAATAATAATTTAATTGATTCGTTTAATTCTTTCGTTTGATCGGGATTTTTTTTATAAATACACAAGAGAATAGTTTGTATTTTATAAATTTCGTTAATGAGTGATGCTGTATTAAACATCTATGAATGACAGTAGTGAATGGCAAAGTATATTTCTCACAGTCAACTTTACAGTGACATTAATATTAATTTTTATAAAATAATGATTTTTTTTTTTAACTAAATAGCATTTACAGTAATTAAGATAATTGATAATACTCATTGGCAACATAAATATTTAAAAAAAAAAAAAAAATACAAATTTTTTTTTTTTTTAAAAGGAGATATATGTGTCTATATATATATATATAGTTTATTTTAAAACAGTTATGAAATATTTTTCACTAAGTTAGTTGTAACTAAGTTATTTTTTTTACTAATTTAGTTTTAGCTAACTTATTTTTGTAACTTAATTAAAATTAACTTAGTAAAAAAAAAAAAAACTTGGTTAAAACTAACTTAGTAAAAAAACTTATTTTCTTACTAAGATAGTACAAAAAAATAACTTAGCAAAAACAAACATAACTTGGTTAAAACTAAATTAAATTTGTTCAAGATAGTGTTGATTGAAAGAAAAAAAAAAGTCCAATTGGCAGATTATATACATATAATATACACAAAAATAAAATGCCCGTTTTTCAGAGGAGAAATAAAACATGCAGTTTACCACGTGTCTTTTACTTAAAAAAAAATAATTCTTCACGATTTCGGATTATCCTTAAAAGCAGTACCATTTTACAAGATTGAAAATTTGGAGATTGAAGGAGATAAAAAAAAAAAAAGTCCTCGAGGGAATTGGATCATTTGTTTCACCAATGCCTATTAGATTCTAAAAAAGCAAATCATGGCGACACACATTTTCCGTGAAAGTCCCCAGAAGACGTCAGCTTGGTTAAATGTGTCTTTTTGTCAAGTTGAGCACCAGGTGGCCCTTAATTATGTTTGCAAATAGCCCTTGGACACCATCCAAAGCAAGGCTGACAACAAAGCAGATGGTATTTGCTACTCATTCCCGGCTCTAACCCCGATCTCAACCCTTTATCTTGAGTAAACAGTATTGATTTTGGCTACCACAAACTGCCAATGATTAAACAGTCATACATCAATCTTTAAAAATATTGTTGATTGAAGGCATTTGATTTCTAATCAAGGCCTTTGAGAGAAGATTATTTCTTTGAGCTCTATTTTTAAAGATGATTGTTCATTGTATTCTTTTTATACAATGGGAAAAACTTGGCGACCGTTAGTTATATCATCTTTTATTTTTATTTTTATAATCTACTTCAACAATTGTTCACGTTTTAATTACTTTTTCTTACATTGTCCCATTAGAAGTGATTTATAAGACGGGTGCCATTGCAAATTATAGCAGATGTTTAAGAACAGAAATTCGAACTGTAATTAGTGGTTAAAAATAAGTAACAAAGTTTACAGACTTTTTACTCTCGATTTTTTTCTTTTTACGAATTTTCTGCGTTCGAACATTGATGAAAAATGGAATTTATTCTAAATGAATAACATTTGTCTATTTGGTTCAATTTTTATCTGTTATTAAATAAGATTCCACTGATCAAGAAACGGCACTTTGTCTAACATTCATTAATAATTGTTCTTTATAAGAATACAAAATAAACTTAATTTACATTGATTGAAATAGTTTTTAAAGCCATTCTTATTTATTGCTACTAAATTATTAAAATAATACAGATGGATGAAATGACTATTATGATGGATATATAAAAAAATATTTAATTTACTGGTCATTACATATCTATTTTGTATTTTAAAAGGTAAATTTCAAATTCAGTTCTAATTGTATACAAAAAACATGGGCATGGGTAATAAAAGGATTAAGAAGAAAATGGTAATTATCTCTGACACGGCATAAATGTTAATTATCAAAAGAATTTCAAAATGTGATAAACTAGTTAATTTCAAATATTTACTCTTTACAGATATATGTTCCATATTTACAGAATTTTTTTTTAAAAAATGCTATATTGCTATTATGGTTTAATCCAAGAAAAAATATTTAATTTCAAGACTTAAAAAAATTTTTTTCACTGTCATAGTTCTGTTTTCCTATAACAATTATAGTTCTTAATCGAAGATTCCTTTGAAACATTTCACAATTAAAAAAGTTTAAGGAATTAGTATTAATTTTTTTAGGACAAATTTTATATATGAAATGGCAGCTGTATTTATACACTGCATTAATTATAAATCAACCATCTTAAAAAAGAATAAATAATAAAATAATATGTGGTTATTTTTCAAAAAGGTTAAAAGAAAATTACACCTTTTTGATATAATATAATGGACAATAAATCTTACGTTTTGTAAAAACATATTGATAAAAACACGGGTAAAGATTCTAACTAATTTAAATGCGAAAAACTTCTTTGAATGAAACTTGTTTATGAGTCTGAAATTTTCCAAGTTGGGCTTTATCTATAAAATCGAATTTTACATTCAAAATATGTATCTTAAATTTATTAAACATGTTGAATTTTATGATTTTAACATTTATACATAATGTCAAAAAAGACCACATTCTATACCCCTAATTCCAATCTGCCTCCGTTTTCTGACATCTACCTCCAAAGAGGCACTGAAAAATACAGAAGAAAACGACATTGCCAAAATAAATATGTACAAAGTGAGAAATCGTGGGATAGCGACTATTAATACAACAGCTGACGTCTTTACCTTCCCAGCGAGACACATAAAACCCGCGAAAGTGTGAGTTAGAGACCGAGATTTGGCAACGGGACGCGTTTCAACACCTTCCAGAACATGTGAAATGGATGCGGACGCGTAACAC
Organism: Caerostris extrusa; assembly: GCA_021605095.1. Classification (NCBI taxonomy): domain Eukaryota; kingdom Metazoa; phylum Arthropoda; class Arachnida; order Araneae; family Araneidae; genus Caerostris; species Caerostris extrusa. The sequence goes on along the minus strand of BPLR01010494.1, from coordinate 22,440 downwards.
AAGATGCCATTCATAAGTCGCTCGGTTCGATGGCTCGTGTGTTTAGGGTGCATCGTGTAAAAAGATCCAAATATAGGCCATCTTAAAATTTTACCGCGTTTTCCCTTTACTATAAGAACACCGACGACATTCTAGATTTAAAAAAAAATCGAAACTTTTTTGATTCGTCTATGGTTTAAGTTTAGATTTTCCCAAGAAATCTTTTGTTTATTGATTGCAGTAGATATCTTAGATTCTACATCAACCGAACTTGCCACTTAACCATTGATATTTTTACGTGCAATTCGGAACAGTTTTTTCTTCCTTGAAATACTAATCAGTTCAAGGAAGTCGCAAGGTTGGCACATCCCTGACATACATATATGCACGCATCTTGTGTCAACACAGTCGAAGTCATCATCAATTTCACTTGGTGCTATAACAAAATAATGTACGATTTTCAATTCGGTTTTAATTGCATTACAAAAACGAATGAAATCTGTATATACTTGAGTAGTTCTTTGCAAATAACTGATTTAATACGACGCAAGTTAAGTTTCAAATGTTGAATTAACTTGTTTGCTAAAATGTCTAGATACTTTACACAAGGATTCACAGACCACTTTTCTCGAGGGCTGTTTCATCAATGTCCCTTTTACTTAAAAAAAAAAATTGACAATATTTTAGAAAATTTTAAATTTTGTTGAAATGTTAAAATAAGGAATATGAAACAGATCTAGTTTAATACAAAACATTAAAATACACTTGACATTGTGCTAAACGAAATTTTGGAAACATGTTTCCACATTTGAAAGGCGACTTCTGTTAAATTTTCGTGCCAATAACGTCACTACGAAAATGAAAATCACGTTTACTTTAAATAAGCGATGTAAACTTTGTGATCGTTATTTATATTTCAGATTAGGCGTTGTGAACTAGATTTGTGTCAAGAATGAACTAGGTTTAAGTTAAGAGAGTAAGGAAACGAAGGCAACATCAGCATCTTATAAGAAGGTGGAGTTTCTTTTCGCGATACTGCAGAAAAATTTAGCAGGGATGCGCAAGCAGCAGTGGCCACGGAAAGATACTGCTTCATACAGGGGTTCGGCTGTAAATGGGCCACTGAGAAATAGCCTATCGTATAACATCTAAAGTAAAAAATTCAGTTTCTGATGGGATCAGAGTAACGCAAATCGGTCACATGATGGATAGATTCATGACAGATGATAGAGTCAGACACCCTATAGTCCTTATGCCACTAACTCTAAATCAACGTCATATGCGACTTCAATGTTATAGGAACTCACTGGAAGTGGAGTGAAGATCTGACGCGCTCTAAGATGAAAGCTCTTTCTGTCTTGGTACCGTATGCTGGTAAGGAGGAAGCCAAATGAAAGCTTGAGGACCAAGTTGTCTGCGATGAGCACACTGAACCTACATCAGTGGTTGTAGTTTGGCGAACCATTTCCTATAACGTCAGGAGCACTCTCGACGTTAATACAGGTACCTCGACAGCAAGCTTCACGTCAAATTGATTTGAATGGATTTGCAGCCATTTTTCAATACTATTCCAAGGGGCGTTCTCCAACAGGACAACCGCTCAATCAAATAATAGCACCAAAGATGCTCTGCAGAGTGTCGATTTGACCTGCTAGATCAACGGACATGGGAAAATTATTGGACGACAAATCCAAAGTCACCGACCACCAGTTCCTGATTTAACTAATCAAATGTAACAGGCATGAAACTATCCATAAAATGACATACGGCACAATGCATGCGCGTTTGCATTCACAACAGTGGAAACTATAGCACCACCTATTAATGTACCACTATTTTCCATTTGAAATGATTCTTCTTGCGCATACGTTTAACTTGTGATCTTGAAACTTTTAGTCTAATAAATATGCTACCTCGACAAATGCTTTGCTTAAATATCATTCCTCTAAAATAATTTCTTCTTGGTGTTAGGATTTCATTTTTTACCAGTGTATTAGAAAAATATCTTAATCAACATTTTCTGTTTTTATTGCATATAAGACCAAAATTTCTGACGTTAAACGGTAATACCTCCTTTAATTTGTATACTATAATACGATGTGAGATTGTTTTCGACGTAAACTGCGTAATTCGTATACAAATGTGCTTATTTTTGGTCGTGCCAAATACTATATTGATTTGTCCCCCTTAATTTTTGGAAAACAGTGCAATTTCCACAACATCAAGTAATATTTCCGTAATTTTACAATCGTTATGCTGATTCCTGAATTTGACTTCAGGACATGGCAGCATCATAATTTGCCTTCATGATTACCGTTCCTTGAGGGACTTGCTGGCCGAGAAATTACCGCTTTGGCGCTACAGGTTTCGGGTTCGAGTCCCGACAGTGCCATGCATGTTTGCAGTGTTTCGGGATCACTGTTTATCTCAAGGGCCGTTTCATCAATGTCCATTTTACTTTAAAAAATTGGTAACTTCTTTAAGAAAGAGTTTTAAATTTTGATGAAAGGTTAAAGCAAGGAATATAATATAGATCTAGTTTATGTGTTTGGTTTGTCGCTCTAGTCATTTTTTCACATTTTAGGCTAATTAGACCGAGACCTACAGTTTAAAGTGGATTCCAAATCCCTCACAAACCCATGCCACCGAACTTGCATATTCGCACTTGATACCTGTGGTACCAACGCTCAGATTGGCCATTAGCCAATTGGCCTTCAGGCCGCCAACACCAAAGAGTTGTGCTAGATAAACGAAATTTAGGAAGCATGTTTGCACATCTGAAAGGTGACGTTTGTTCAAATTTTGCGCTAGCAGTGCCACTGTGAGCAAGAAAATCATGTTTGCTTTAAATACGCGATGTAAATTTCGTGAAAGTTATTTAATCTTCCGGATTTGGCGTTGAGAACTAGATTTAAGTCAAAAATGCCTTTAAGGAAACCAAGGCAGTATCAGCAGCTTACAAGAAAGTGGAGTTTCTTTTCGCGATATTGCGAAAGATTTGGCAGGAATTTATAACAGTGGACATGGAAACACATTGCTTTAAGCAAACGGGCTACTATTGATGGACGATCCTCGCATGGTTGTAGCTTATCATACTGCATCTAAAGCAGAAGCTCCAGCTTCTGATGGAATCAGAGTAACGCAAATCGATCACTTGAGGGATAGCTCCGAGCCAGACACAACGAAGTCTTTATGCCACTAACTATAAATCATTGTCATCTGCGACTTCAGTGTTATCAAGCTGGAACTCATTGGAAGGCGGATTGGAGATCTGATGTGTTCTCAGATGAGAACTTTTCTGTCTTGGTGCCAATGATGGCCCCATATTGGCACGGGGGCCAGATGAGCTCTCGACCGGGACCAATTTATCTGCGTCGTCAGTGATTATAGTCTGGTGCTCTTCCTATAACAAGGACACTCTCGGCGTTATCACAGCAAATCTGCACGTCAGATTGGTGTTTTGGAGTCATTTTTTTTATCAATATTCCAGGGGACGTTTTCCAACACGATAAGCGCTCGTTCTAGACTAGTCTTTGAAAAGTAATGATAAAAAGAATGATTTTTTTTTAAAGTTTAACCAACAAATAATAAATTGAAAAGCATTTTTTAATTTTGTTTGTTTTATTCTTTTTTGTAAAAATGTTGTAGAACTATTAATATATTTATTAGAGTGCAAATCAAATGAAATGATTTTATGTATAAGATAAATAAAACAATTAAAAAAATCTGTTACAATAGTAAATCGCCATCTAACTGTTAACACAATAAATACTAAATAATAAGCAATTAAAGACTAGATTAAATAGGCCTATTAATTTCAGATCAAGAATTCTTCAATTAGAAATTTAAAATTCAGTTCCCTCTCTATCGACATGCGCAAAAAAATTTATATATATATATATATATGAAAACGCCATTGTTTATGAAGTTGTTGTTACCTATGGCTTTATTGGAATTCAATCCATACAAATTTGGCCACTTACCGTAAAAAAAAAAAAAAAAAATATTACAAAGGGAAAAGGCCCCACATTCTTAACAAAAAGCGGCCTGATAGCCAAATGGCTAGCGCCTTTGGTTCCACAGGCTTCAGATTCGAATCCCGGCGGTAACATGGTTGTTTGTTGGTGGTTCGGAATCCACGTTAAACTATAGGTCCCGGCCTATTTTGCCTGAGGTATGCACAAGATGACCGTAGAGCGACAAACCAATCTAAACAAAGGCGACCAAATGACTTAAAAACAAGTTAAATGTTCTAAGGATAAAAATTTAAAAAAGCTAGAAGCACCCTAATAACAGTCCGTGTGATCAGAACATGTTTTCCCTCGCCCTCCAGCAAAGAGTACACACATCACCATTCTGTTTAAGTTAAGAGTCCAGTCTACGAGCAAACAAGTAGATGGGCCTTATTCCTTTTCCCTGTCTTACATAAAAAGCATATATCAGAGTTCACGATTCCTATTTCGGCCAGATGTTCCGCCAGGCAGTCGTGTCCAGTTCTTAATCTAAAATGTTGCTTTGCGTCTGTTGTTGTTGTTGTCGTGTCCCTCATGGAAGAAGGGTGCAGCTTCTGTTCTGATGGAGCACCCGTAGGTAGAAGCCTGACTTCTGCTCCGTGCAGCTCTTACAGTCATACGAGACCGGGACCTACGGCTTAAAGTGTATTCCGAACCACTACAAACATCCATGGCAACGCCGTGACTCGAACCCGAAACCTGTGGCACCGATCCCAATTACTCAGCCATTTTGAAGTCACATGTGCCTCCTGGGTGGTGCTAAATGGTTTTGGTCTGTCGCTCTACGGTCATCTTGTGCACACTTTGGGCTACCCGGGACCTACAGTTTAAAGTGGATTCCGAACCATACACAAATATCCATACCTCCACCGGGATTCGAACCTGAAGACTGGGATATCAAAGGACAGAGCGCTAGCCACTTGACCACCATGCCACACACTCTGACCGAGAATCGATTATATACGTTAAGAATATATAACCGCTTCTCGAATATATATGCTAAGAATATATAGATGGCACAATTACCTGCGATATAAAAATAATGCCCCTCCAATGCCTGTGGATTCCTGAAATAAAACAATCACACGTTAATGCGATTAAAATGATTATATTAAAACATATTTTAACATACAACGCATAAAACAAAAGTTATAAATAAAAATGATAATGATTGGAATTTATTTAATTCTTTATAGATAAGAATTATACACTTGATATAACAGTATTTAAGGAACAATGGAAAGAAAAACGAAAATTTATGTATAAAATAAAAGTTAATTTAAAATAAATATTAGTTAAGTAATGAATATAAATTTTTTGCAAAAGTCTAATAAGAAACGAAACCTAATATTAAAATTAGCAATCTTAAAAAGCTGGTTGAATAATACTATTTTAGTTTTCTGTTTATATTTACAGAAATGCAACTCAAATTCCTTTTGATTTGGTTTGTCGCTCTACGGCCATTTTTTTTTTTTTTTTTTGCACACTTTAGGCTAATTAGACCGGGATCCACAGTTTAACGTGGATTCCGAACCACCAACAACATCCATGCCACCGCCAAGATTCCATGCATTCCAGCATCCATGCCACCTCTGAAATCTTTGGTATCAAAGCTAGGACGCTAGCCAATTGGCCATTAGGCCGTCAAATTCCTTTTGAAAAATGTTTCTTCAATCTACACTAGCTGGTTCTATATACGAGAGTGTAAAAGGGTTTATCGTTTTTAAATTAGAACAATTTGAGCATTCAATATTTTAATTCTTGACAATCTAAGCTCTGTTTCAATATAATACATTTTATACATATACACATCTACTAAAGTTGAATGCAAATATATTTTTTTTTTTTTAAAAATAATATTAAATTAAAAACATTCAAAATATCTCTCAATATTTTTCTTTAATATTTTGAGCATTTGATATTTTAACATTGATATAATTAGTAAATTCAATATTATCCAGGTATTGAAGAAAAAAGGATGGCAAGTTGAAACAATGCATGGTTCATAAGGGAAAGGTAGATAAACGTCTTCAAGAAAAGCAATGCAATTGATCTGCAATTAAACAATATATATTAAATGAATAATAAAAATATTTGATAATAAAATAATAATTAATAATTGAATGAATAAAATAATTAATAATCATTAATTATTAATTAATTCGTTATGAGAAAAAGATATTAACTAATTATTAATTAATTAATGATGAGAAAATGAGAAGTAAGAGCAGCGTGAATATATGAATATTTCTCCCATATAAAACTAAAATTAATGAATTAATATTTGAAAAAAATTGCATTAACATCAAGTGTCATCAACTACAAGTTCAAAAAAAAAAATTTATTTGAACTCGAGTGTATGAATAAAATGCATTTTATGAACGATTGAAAATTTGAACAAGATATATATAGGGAGAGTGTGAGAGCTAATAGAAGGAATTTAATAAAAATAAAAACCAGGAAATATTTACCAGACATATACCATGGGGAAAGAAAAAAAAAAAAAAAAAAAAAAAAAGACAAAATTTTATTCAAAAACACAAGAATCAATTTTCAATGACATAAAAAGAAATTCATTAGCTTGAGAGATGAAAATTTTAAATCATAGTTAATTATTAATTTGCCAATTTAATTAAGCAAAAAAGCACCAGAAGCTAAAGTAGGAAATTATTACCATAATTTCCTATTATACCTATCAAGCTCCGTTATAGACCCATAGCATAAAACAAATAGAAACATTTTTCAGTTTTAAAAAACATTTTTTATGCCACAATAGCAAAATAATATAATTTGTCTTTGTGCAATACGCTTTAAATTCTTGTCAATAACTTCATTCCAAGCCTTTTTCATCTACTAACACGGCAATCTGCAAATTATTTTGATCGATTACTCCCAAGGCAAAAATAATTAAAAGTTATTATCAAATATGATATTTGTGCAGACAAAAATCCAATTATTATTTATTTCAGACAATACATAAATTTAAAATTAAATCATTTTAAATTTTTATTGTGAGTAATGTGATTTCATTTGTTAAGCAATATCGGAAAAATCTGGTTGGATGCCCTTCTTAATACAATTCGAAGATCTGGTCCAAACTCTAATTTATTTGTGTACTTGGTTTTAATAACTGTCATTGCAGAAAATTATTTCACATAGACGTATAGAATCAAATAGCAAGATTGTATTCGTTGCTATGCTTATTTAAATCTGGATATTTAGTTTTCAATTCATCAATTACGAATATATTTTTCTTATTCGAATTGTAAAATTGTTCATGTTAGTTAACTGTTCTTAAGTAGCAATCGAAAAACTATTTTTACACTCGAGTCATACAAGATCATACACTCGCAAGTGATGGTGAGCTTACATCTTTAGTGCACCACAAAGTATCACATTGCGTACACTGCTTTGGAGACCACTGCAACTAGCCCACAGTGATGCAGCATGGACATCGAATTTTGTCTGTATCAGGCTCTCTTCCATCGGAAACGAATTTTATGTTTACAAGATCGTTTATTTTCCCTGTCGCACGAACAATTATGTATTAGAATTTCATTCCACGCAGAATTTAAGCAGCGGTCTATAATTCGCATTACGAAATTATCTAAGGTTTGTTTTAACGTATAATTCATCGGTTATAGCAAGACTAGGGAATCGGCTAAAAAATTTCTGATTCTCGATTCAGATTTTTTTTTTTATATTAAATCTTATCCATAATTTTAAGTACGTACTATAATCTTTACAAATGGATTTAGAAAAAAATTGAGAAATAAATTCAATGACTTTTACTGAACTCGTATATCTACATATACTGATTTTTTATATAATATTTTCCAGAACTTTACAGGTAAAGTATTGCACCGACTCGAGAGATATTTTGGTGTTCTACATTCGCTAAAAAAAAAAATACATATATACAATAAAAATAATAATACCAAATTAATAGGTACCAAAATATTATTGAATAGCTTAAGACAAGCAAAATAATCATATATAACATCTTTTCATTGGTGAAGAAAGATGTTATATTTGTAAAAAATTATTATTTCCGCCTCCTCTTCTTAATAGAATATCTTCTATAAAATTTTTATTGTGGATCCCAGATAGCTTTTTTATACGCCTCAGTACTGAGAAAAAGTCTCTAGGTTTGCTAGTGATTTATTGAAGAATATCATTGAAATGTCCCCTAACAATTAAGTTTAACATTAATTATAGAATTTTGAAAAATAATTTTTTATAAAAGTCGGAGTTTTAAGGCTCGTTCCCACCGAAGTGTGAGGCGTTGACCAATCACTAGCCTCACCGCGTTCGCCTCAACCCGGTTGAAATCCATCGCTTCGAGTTGATCAACATTCAACTCTCAAATCCTTGTCGCGTCATGTGACTTGGATTGAACCAATAGTAGATCTCATCTGGTAGAAGTAACTGGAACTTCACTCGGCGTAAATAATAAAAAAAATTTTTTTACTTAAATTGAAATAAAAATAAAAATAAAATTGTAAAAAAAAAAATAAATAAATAAATAAATTTCTTCAATAAATTTTGCAAATAGAAAATAATTATATTTGTAATAATATAAATTTGTAAAATAATCCAATAAAAAAAAAAAAAATTTAATACAAATAAATTCCTTTACATAACACATTTTATAAAATAATCTAATTAAAAAATTAAGAAAAATCCAATTAAAACAGTTTCATATATTCCGCTTATCTTATCACGTAAATTCCTATCTCTTCCCAAACCCCTCTCTCATAGTACAACATCCCGGTGTTGCCACCGGGGAAAAAGTTTAAACCCTTTATCTACCAAAAACGCCATCTCTAACAAGATGACTCGTCACTTCCGGTTGCGCGCGCTTTTCTGATGACGTCACTGCGACGTACTTCCGTCTCCCGGAGTGCCGCCCCTACTACTCGCCGCTCACGCCTCGGTGGGAACAAGCCTTTCACCTAATTCCGACTCCTTTAAAAAGCCTCGACTCCCATCTCTGGTTATAGGCAGGAAGTGGCAATGCATCGCATCGAGTCTTGCTTCGTTTTATAAAAACATATCTACCTTTCGTTATCCACAGATTTCTTGACATTTTTTACTTTATATTTTTGTGGGTGGGGTCATCTTTCAGAGCGAAATTTCGACAATAAAGACATTTTAAGCGATTTTTATTATTATTATTTGTTTATTTTGACCAAAATTGCAGAGGGGAAAAAAAGTCCAGATAGAACACAAGGAATAATCATCTGTATCAAGAAATCATTTATGATTCTAAAATTATAATTCAAGGATTATAAGAAGAAAATTACAATATTTCTATAATACACAAATCGAATATCCATGTGTTTAATGATAGGATCGTAATATATTTAGCACAGACATGACTGAATACTATTATTTCTAGAAAAAAAAAAAGATTATATATTATACACACCATTTATAAAAACAAGTTTGAGTAATATTAAACTTAATTTTAATATTCATATAAAATCCTCAACACAATAAGTTTGCTAATACAAGGATGAGTTTCAATAATTCTTTCATAATGCTGATACTATGAAAATAATATTTTAAACTTTCTTCATTAAAAACTTTATACATACAAAAAACAGTACGAGACAAAAATAATTCCAATAAAACTAACAGGCTTGATAATACACCAGACACACACAAAGTAAAAGAATCATACAAATCACACAATTCACAACTAGTTTTTGAAGTATAGAAATTAATATCAACTGCATCAAAAATCAGGAATTTAATTTTTTGTCACAAAGGTTAAAAAAAAAAAATCCTTAATAAATATAAATGTTTGATAGCTGCTATGAATCAATATTAACATTTATTTTGAAATGTTTTACTAATATATGCAACTGTAGAAATTTTTAAACATGACATCAGTGTATAAGATTTTTTAAAATTGTAAACACATTTCAGATATTTTATAAAAATTTAAATATCAAGACTTCTTAAACTTAAATAATTATTTCTTTTCATATCAAGAGAGGGCAGAATAAAACCTAAATTATATAATAACTAAAATGCTATAACAATCAGTTATCAGAAATGAACAACATTTGGAAATTTAATACCCTATTCAATATTGATCGTTGTCATTTTGAATTTTAGAAAGTATTTAATAAAAGTAGAAATGCAAAAAGTTTAAGAAATCAAATTGCTGGTCCATGTAGATTTCAATTTATAATTTCTATACTTGCAACAATTATGTTTCATAAACTGAAATGTTTATCTGTTAATGTTCCATTATCATTAACAGACTGTACTTAAGAATAAGTATCCTTTTCAAAATCAAAAATAATTGATTGAATTATTAAGACAAAATATTTTCTACTTTTTAAAATTAGTTTATTAAGATTAAAATATATTAAATGTTGCAATTTTAGAATTACTAAAAAAATTTCATTCAAGGAAATTTTGAATAATAAGTAATAAAAAACAAATGAAAATTAAACTGTTAATATACAAAGTAAAATATTCCCATAATCTGACATCGTTTCATTCATAAAATTTACATACTTTCTTAAACGGATAATATGCCGAGAATTAAAAGTGAAATATTTATTAAAAATATTGTCTAATTATTGAAGCAATAAAAATGTAATATCTTTGAATACCATTAAAAAAAAAAATAAATAAATGCTTGTTTTAACATGTATGCCTATACATTATTATCCTTGCTATGTTTCAACTTAAAACTATTTTTCTAAAGCATGATTATTTTTTAGCAAGGTATGCATTTTTAAATCAATATTTATAAAAATGGAGTTATAAGCTTATTATGAAAAAATTGAATCTTAACATTGGAAATTTGCTATTTAATTATACGACTGATTATTACATTTACTATTATACAAAGTCTTATAAACATTTAAACTTAATACTCAGAACAATCCAACAATTATTAATATGCCAAAATATTTACATAACATTTGGTTACTTGTTTGTCCAATTTACCAATTTCTGAAGTTATAAGTGAATAATTGACTTTATTACAACTATTCAGATTATTCTTCAATGGCATAACAGCCCTATAATGGGCCAAGGCTGGTTGTGTACTGGCAAATTCCAAACAAGATGCTTTTTACATGGTAGGGTTGTCAGCTCTACGCCCAATGTTCTATAGTCATATTAGACTGGGACCTGTGGCTTAAAGTGGATTCTGAGCCACTACAAACATTCATGGGACAGCCGAGAATCAAACAAAAAACCTGTGGTACCGAGTGCTAGATTCAAGCTATTACATTTCATAAAGACTTTTTCTGAAGATATTGATACTACTCAATAAGCTCAGACATTAATTACTGTAAGCTTCAAATTTAGATAAGTGACTATATTTCAACAACTAAATGATAACCAAGTTAAGCTTCATAATGATTATTCATGATTTATAAAAATTATACATTAAAGAAAGACATGTATCTTTTTAATAAAAAAATAAACTTAATACTTTATCTACCAATTACTGTAATCAATCTGCAAGTAATAACATTACACAGGAAGAAGCTAGCTAATTCTCATCTTCATTGCTCTTATTCATAAAATGGTACAATCTTTCTCAAAGCAAATTAGTAATAGGCATACTAAATAATCCTTATATTAAGACAATTAAAAAATAGAAGAGATTCCACAACTTAATTTTTTTTTTTTCTGTTGTCAAGTCATCTCATAAAGATAGATAACAGATTAAAGCAATGATAAAAATGGTAAATGCTCTGCAGATCACAATTTTGATTTTTTAGATACAGTAACAAATAAGTCAGAATCTTACTAAATTTTTTATATAAAAGAGATTTGAATATAACAGTAGTTCAATAAAAATTATAATCCATTATGTTAACAATAATATAATTACTCTTTTTGTTGTAAAATAAAAATTAACTAGATAAAAATTTTCATTTGATACAGAAAAAAATCTTGCAGAACATCAATTTAACTGCTTTTGGCATTGCAATTAAATAACTATCATAAAAAAAAAGAAATTAAAAAATTACATTTTACACTGATGAAACTTACATTAAAAATATTTTATTATAATTTTAATAATGCAATTATTTGATTTCATATAAATTCTATTTTAATTAAAGAACAGTTAATATTTTATATTTTCCCATTTGTTCTAAAGTACTAGAGTATATCCTAAGATAAGTAAGATTTCAATCAAAGGTTTTGTTTTTTTGAACTTATACAACGTATTTGAAAAATTAATATCTTCCCTAATATGATTAAAAAAAAATTATTTTCCAAAAATTAAAAAAAAAAATTATGTGATCAAAAATAAATAAATTTTCATAACAATTATGCTACTTTAGAATATGATATACAAATTGATAAAATTGCTGTTTAATGTCACCGAGTATGTCGTCAAAAATCAGGCTTTAAAAGTGTATGCAGTTTCTACTTTCAGAAATTATATAGTGAAATTTAGAGATAATCTAAAATGCTAGGAATACTCAACGTCATTTCGATTGAAAAATTACAATGGTACAATGTGATTCATACAATGGTGAATAAATCATAATGGTTTGCTCAGATGTAGCAAAATGATTAAATATTAGCCCTTCTGTAATTCATAAAACAAAATGCATTACAAGAACAGAATTAGCTTTAAAAAAGGTATAGCCAAGGAATACTTATTGAGCGTCACAGTTTATCACTATTTGCTGTTAACTGAAAAGCTGGTATCTAGATCAACTATATCATACATTTAAAACTTTTATAGGCCATTGCATTCCACAATCAAACTGATCACACATTCAACATTAGATACTGTGTTTAATATGTTTCCACTTTAAATATTTTCAAGACAGAAAATAAGCTTAACAATTTTTTTCTTTATGTGCCTTATTTGCAAAGTGTTTTTCGATTAATGATTTCAGCAAATTTCAGAGAATTGAGATTTCATGATCACAAATTTTCCAGATACTTAAATTTCTGGAAATCAGTATAGATTCTTAAATACAGAACATTTAAATACATATAATAAAAATATAATACTTTAAAAAAGTGTTCAGCTATATTCCCATATGAATATATTCTCCTGTTTATAAAAGGACAATTAAAGCAAGTTAAATTTAAAAAGAGTATAATTGACCCTAAATATATAACATCTTATTTATTCCCGCATGGTACTTCGCAGATAGAAAAATATCTAGAATTATATAGTTAATTTTAGAAAATCATTTTATAAAAGCATGTTGCTGATGCCTTTCATTTACATACAAACAAAATTGAGCACATTATACCATGTTTTGTACATACTATTTTTATAAACCACTGACACTACTTTATTTTAAATGTCTGTGAGCTATATGCAGAAATAATATCAAATTTCAATTGAGCACTAATTTACAAAAACAGTATCAATTTTTCAAAAGAAATATCACAAAATATATTAAACTACCTTAACAAGAAATTTGACTATTACTTCAAACAAAACAGGTTAATTACTAATATAAATGCCCTGGTTTCTCTTCAAATTTGTGCTATCTTAATCCTTAATATAATCATTAAATAATCAAAAGGTTTACCATTCTATATAAAATAAGCAAATCATATTTTAGAACTTTTTAAAGTAATGAAAAATATTTTAAATTTTCCAAATCTGTTTGATGAAAAGATGTTTTACATTCATGTTTTTATAGTTAGATTTTGATAGATAAATTTTCTAAACAATATAATTTTAGTCATAATTTAACAAACACAACCTCAAAATATATTCAACCCTAAATTGTCACACGAGTTATCAAATGTAAAATAGAACATAAAAACATTTGACATGCATGGAAACACGATTTACAAATAAATGATTTGATTTTGTAGATATTTATATATAGAAGTGAAATTTGCATCAAGATCAATCTTTGTTGCCTAATTAATAGAATATAATACTAATTTTCCAATTTAGATTCGTCAAATATTAGCATTAAGTAAAAATATATTTAACTCAAAAGAATAAAAAATAAATTTACCCATTTTCTAGACTTTTCATCATATTTATATATTGCAACTTGACTAGCATTATCGATAATTTCTATTATATGTGAATCAGTTCGCTGTAGTGTTTTTAGATTAATTTCGGTTTCACTTCTAGAGGTCATTTCACAGCACTTAGAAAAAAATTAACAACGCATATAGAAGTTGTTTAAAATTTTAAAAGTTTTCCTGCTTCTCAAAAATTTCAGCAAGCAATTTGAAATATAAATTTTTTTGGATAAACATCACATTACGTCGTCTGTAATTTGTGATGAGATTTTATTCCAATAGCGCATTTTGAAATTGGTTTTAGTTTCACTTCTGGAAATGTCAAGCTGAGATTACGATTAATTGTTTACATTAAATAATTCTATTAGGTTCAAGGTTTCGAATCAAAGTGAACATAAAAAAAAAAAAATTAGATATTTTAGAAGATAAAAGCAGCTATTTTATGAAGTTTTTATTCCTCTATCGGAACTGAAAGTAAATTAAAATAAATAACTTGAAATGCAGCTGTAGTGCGACGTCAAAGCAAATTTTTAAAATAATATATAACAAAATAAATGCGATTATTTTTAGTAACACAACTTCGAATTTCATATCTGTTTTAAATATTTTGGTTTTAATATTTGTGGCGAATCAAAAACTTAAGATATTTTTTATATGGAATCAATTATGCTATTAATATGTATTGCTTATACTTAAATATCGACAGATTTAAACAAAACTGGAATTTATAACTAACGATGAGAAATCTATATAAATTTAAAATACTTTGTATTCGAAATAATTCTATGTACAATCTGTTTACACTGTATCTTAGAAGATACACTGAAATTTGAATAGTTAATTTTTACTTCGAATTGAAGTAAATAAACCAATTTCTGATAAAGCTATCATATGATAATGAAAAGTTAGAGTTGTAGGTTAAAATGGATAAAATTTTTTGTTTCATCATAAGTAATAAATGCCATTTAGTTATTAAACTTTTTTTCCAAAGAAAAACATTTTGATATTCGTATAAAAATTTAGGTTTTTTTTTTCCGCCTCCTAAATTACACCTCTTTCCGAATTTTCTAGAATTGATTACAAAGGTAAAAATTGTCACGAAATCTAACACTGAAAAAAATACATTGTATCATTCGTTTCGCTGTTAATTCAAAATTAAATGATTAGGAATATCGTACATAATTAATTTTTACACGATCAACTTAAAGAGTGCCATTCTTGACAATTAAACAAATAGATCTATTAGATAGTTTATACGGCAGACATTAGCTTATCTCTTATCATAATTTTCGACAATGTATCTTTTTTAAAACATGCTCAAAAAATAGAATTTTTCATATTTTCGACATCGCTTTTCTTATAAAATATCACAGGAATTATATGCTATTAATAAATCTTTATATAAAGTCATACGTGTTAGTTATTATTTATAACGGCAGCGGCTATTTTGTTCGTTTAGGAGGGAATTTGGCGAAAACTGCAAGGGGAAAAATCGCCAAATAGACAAATTGAAGCCTAATGAGCAGAACTCCCGTTCTTTTAATATTCTGACCAATTGTTTTACGAATTTCTTAAGTTATTGAATATGGATAAACTCTCATGTGTATTAAACCAGCAAAGTATGTTCACAGATGATAAATTGAAATTCGTGGAAGAATTTCAGTTTTTTATTTTTTTATTTTAATACTTTTTTTTTGCACAGAATTACTAAAATGAAGTAAAATATAATGAAAGAAAATTAATTTTTAGTTCTGAAAACCTTTAACCACGATGATATTTAATTCAATTAAATATCGTCAATTAATTGAATAATTTATTTTTATAATTTATTAAAAATATTTATAAATATATTAAATTCGATTAATTATTTAACCTTAAAATCTCCAATGCCTTTTAAATAGCTCGTAATACATATGTATAGTAAATTTAATTTTTAAATGATTACATGGATGTAGTACGTTTAACATAATTTACTCCCTGCTGTACCAATACATCTGGCATGGTGCTGTTGCATTCCAAAATACATACAACAAAAGTTATTAGTTGCACGTATGAACAAAAATAAGAAAAATCGCATGTTCATATTTCGAACTCTGATTTATACCGCCTGGAACGCCTCAAAATTTTTCTCTTGCCGACTTTCATATTTGAATTTTTCCAGAAAATGCATATTTTTCAGTTAAATTTACTTAATTATAATTTTTCCTTTATGGTGATGTTTTGGTAAAAGAATCAAACCTAGAATTTTGCTGCTACAGAGAAATAGATGTGATGAAAAATTACACTTACCCATTTCTCTAATTCTGTTTCGTAATTATAAAGTGCAACTTGAGAAGCTATATCAATGATTTCAACGGCAATTGAATCGAAGCGTTGTATCGCTTTAAGATTTACCGGGGCTGATTTCGCAGCGTCGATCAGGTTCGATCTCTTCATATAAAATTTTTAAATTTATTACCTAGTCGAGTAACAATAAAAGTCTGATAAAAAGTTTATCAAGTCACAACACAACATTTAAAAGAAAAAAAAAAAAAATTAAAAATCGCGAATCATCAAAACTCCTTAAAGCTGACTGCCCCGTGTCCTACTAAAGTAAACACGAAATAAAAAGTTTGAGATAATAGAAATTTTGGAAAAAATGCGGTTACGATTAGATTAAAAATGATTTAGGTAATTATTTTTTTTTTAAACCGATTCACCACGTTAGAATGGTAGATAGTGACAATTCACATGAGGTTGATTTCAAAGAATTTATATTTTTTTTTTTTTTTTATGGGGCCCATTTATGCCTCTAAGTTCATCAAATAATCCTCAAACTGATATAGACCACTCTACAATGAAACAACCCTTTCGGTGGGTTGATTTTATCAGTAGTACCTTTGTAATTCTTTTTTAATTTTGTTAAGGACTGGGTCGTATTGATCAGGTTCTATGTGGTACCAACGAGCGCTGTTACTCATTTAGCACTACCGAGGGGGCATATCTAGCTTGAAGATATGCTACGGACGTGAGTAACACTACCCCCGCAATGCTCTACGATCCTGTTAGATCGTAGGTTATCATACCGTTTAAAGTGGATTCCGAACCACTACGAGCATCCATGGCACCGCCGGGATTCGAACCCGAAACCTGTGGCACCAGAGCGCTAACTACTCGGCCATGAGGGCCACATCTTTGTAATTAGAAACTTACGTTCCTGAGGTAGGTATTTGGGGATGCATATTCTTTTTTTTCCTTCTTCTAACACAATGAAGGGAATTTTCAGTTTACTGCTTTAATATTCTCATCCTCAGCGCAAATACAGAATTAATAGTTCGGCTGGTATGCTGGGATTCGAACCGGAAGACCCCTAAGATGAATTTAATTATAGTACATCATATGTTTTATATATATCTGCATAAGCTTTAAAGACTATATGCCTTTAGCATGCTCTTTAGTATCAGTGCCTTTATGATGTTGAGCTCCCCAGATAAACCAGACTCAGTGACCCATGAGGTAACCTCGCACTCACACGATACATCATCACACACTCACAAGTGTCACCTACGGCTTTGACATACCCCAAATATCACTTTGTGTACACCACTTTGGAGATCACTGCTTCAGATGAACCACACAACGTGCTAACTACCATTCCACCCAAATCGTTTTTAAGAATGTCTTAGAATGAAGATCTTCTATTCATGCAAGGCATATATGCAAAGTTTTTTGTAGTTCGTGAACCCTATTTATCGGCTATAGCATTACTGCGGACTTATGGACCAAGAACATGCAATTGGATTCCCGATTATGTGGAAAAATGGCAAGTGGCCAAATCGGATGGATTCAAATAGAGTGGCGTAATAGGAGAGAAAGGTATTTTGTATTTTCGGAAGGATTTTAAGGTGTATGGGGAGTCAGTCAAAAAATTTTCGACTCCTGACTCGGATTTCTTATACCAACTCCGGACTCCTATCTATTTTCCGTAATTTTTATGTGTATTCTTTGCACCCCGTTTAAAGGTGTTCTAGTACTTTAAATGTGTTTACAGGAAAATATATATGTAATTTATATATATATACAGGTACGATGTGTTATAGAATAGCTTAACACAAGAAAAAGATAAATGATATATTTTTTTTTATCCATATAATTATGGATATTGTTTTGAGTAATCGGGTTTTTCGTTTCTTTGAGCATTTTTCTCGTGTATATAATCAGTTTTTTTTTTTTCCTTGACCACTTTTAACGTTTATTTAAATTCCTTTCACGAGACTTTTTATACATAATATTTTTAAATTACGTTCCCGATTTTTTTTTTTTTTTTTTTTTTATACATAATGATTTAAATTTTCTTCCAATGCTTTTTTTTTTTTTATGCATATAATTATTTAAATTTCTTTCACGGGCTAATGATTATATAATTAAATAATATAAAATTATTTTAAAAAGTTCGTTTGGTGAAAGCCAAAGAGAATTTTATTTCAAAGAGAAAATGAGAATTCCAAAACGATTTTCCAATTTTCCAAAGAATTCCAAACGATTTTCAAGAAAGACGAATTCCAAACGATTTTTTTTTTGGGTGGGGGGATTTTTTTCCCTAAGATTGCTGTTATGAGTTTGGTTTTTACATTAAGTTTTAAATTTTATGGGTATTCTTTATACCAGCCCAGCTGATTATATATTTTTTGTAATTGAATAATTAATTCTGTTATTAATTATTTTTTTAATTAATAGAATAACTTCTACAAGATCTTTTTCTTAGCTGACCTAAGATAGATTTTTATAAGCCTCTTTGTTGGGAAATGTCTCTCAACACTAACTTTTAAAGAGCTAATTGTCTTTGCTAGTGGTTATATTACCGGAGAATATCATTGAATTGCCCCCCTTAGTATTTAATTTTAACATTAATTCCTGGAATTGTGGCAAAATAAAAATTATCTTTTAAAAATGTTAGGAACCGGATTTTTAAAAACTCCGATTCTAAGTCATAGATGTAAATTCTTAGTGTGGGATCCTTAGAGTTTTTCTCCGCGACACCCAATAAAGGACCTCACACCCCATAAAAAGTTTCCTGGTTCACCCTAAAAATCTCTCTTGGAGGGCATATTTTTATTAATGAAATCCGATTAACCACGAAGTGCAAATAAATGAATGATAGCAAGTCATTCCTTACTACACGAATTCGTTCTAAACGATCGGAAATTTCAATATAATAAGGAATGCTTTTAACGGGCTGATGTCATTTTATTCAGTATTTAACATTTATGTAAATAGGATTGCTAGATAGGCTTATAGAATCACTTAATATTTTTTATTTTGTTGGGGATGATTTAAAGACATGAATGCTAAAGTATTGTTGAAGATATTATTACATATATATATATATATAGGTTTTATCTTTTATGAGTAAGTACTTTCATGAATTAGATATTTTAGAATATGGAATGATTAATAACGACGATGAGAATTGCATACTATAAACCACACACAAACCACAAACGCTCACATCAATGATTGATTATCCTTGATTTTTACTACAACCTACATACAGTCAAATCTGTTTTCATGCAGTCCTTTTCATGCTGTTTTTTTTTTTTTTTTTTTGTTTTTTTTGTTATTATTTCTAATGCAGCTGGCAAACACAGACAGCTTGGTCTTAGATGCCTTAAGGCAAGTGCTGCGCAGACGTACTCACTTTGTATTACCCAGGGGCGCGTGTAACTTGAAGATAAGCCACGGACGCGGAGTAACAATGCCCCCCGCAACGCTCTACGATCCTATTAGGACCGGGACCTACGTTTTAAAGTGGATTCCGAACCACTACAAACAACCATGGCACCGCCGGGACTCGAACCCTGAAACCGAGCGCCAGAGCGCTAGCCACTCGACCAGTCAGGCCCTTTTTTAAGAAATTATTTTTGTGCGATTGATTATGTGCGGCATCTTTGTGCATTGTTGTTTGTACGTTTTTTTAGATATATTTATATATATAATTCCATCAAATGCATATTATGAATAAAAATTAATTTTTAAAAATTTAATGCCAAAAGAAAGCAACAGATGGCTGTCAAAATATCATGCAAATTTAAAAAAATCCAACAGATGGCCCACCTGATATTATATCAATCCATTACCACGATTGTAGTGCTACATCGTGAGGTTTTGATTCACATATTATAAATAAATAAATATATATATATAAATATATTTTCGAATTATATGTATTATGTGAAACATAGCTGCTATAAATAGTACTTCAAAGTTATCGATAAAAAACTCCTCGGATGTCAATCCAAAAATTAATTTGCCATTAAAAAGTTTTTCGTCATTATTTGCTGTTTTTAGCAATGATACTTATGCAAACCATTCCAAACAGAAAATAATATTGTACATAAAAAAAATAAGTGATATTTTTTTATTTGGTTTAAATTGTTCAGAAGTTGGGGATTGAATGGAAATTCCTCTTTTACAGGAGCTAAATATTCTTTCTTCAAATTGATTCGCATTCTAGCATCAGTTTTACAAGTGCACATTTATAAAAGAAAGGAAATCTTAACGAAGAGATAATAATAATAATAATCGTTTGTGCTGCCATCTAGCGTTAGAGTTACAAACTAAAGTCTTTCGTATAATCTTTACTTACTTTCCATTTATATTTGTCTTTCATTATTACGTTCTCCGTCTTATGAATCTAATAATTATTTATTTCAATAGAAGTTTCATTAAAATTAAGAACAAAAAAAAATATATGATTAGCCTGGCCGATATACAGGTTACCCTTAAAATTTAAAATTGATTGTAAGAACAAAAAGCATAATGAAATCTTAAAAAATAATATAAAATAAAATACAGAATTCCAAACGATTTTTTTTTTTTTTGTGGAAAAATTTCAATTTTTAATTTGAAATAAAACTGGTCTTTGCTTTTACCAGACGATTTTTTAGAATAATCTTTAGAATAATATTTTGCATTAATTAATTATATAATTATTAACTCGCTAAAGAAATAAAAAAAAAAAAAGCTCACAAAAAGAAATTTAAACATACATATATAAAGTATAATGTATAAAATTGCTTGTAATTTTTGTTAAAATTACAGATTTGAGTGGCAATGTCCAAAATTGAAAGTGGTCTAAAAACCTCACTCACGTAAACAATAACAATAGATTTCATGATTGTGCCAAATATAAATTCTTTGTTTTATAATTAAAAAAATTATTACTAATTTTTGAGCTTATACACAACATCTTCATATAAACCCCCAAAATTCTGTAAAAATTTTGCTTTAATATATTTGATGAAAACTCTTGGGAAATTAGTGAAGTTGTTAAACTATTTGTATGGTTTGTGAAGGAGAACATTAAGTAATTTTTTATTGCAAAAAAAAAAAAAAAAAAAAAAGGAGTATTCTAGTGTTACTGTCCGTTAATTAAATTAGTAACTTTTTTTTTTTGAAGCTACTTTTTTGAAGTTGTTGTTTTTGAATGCTGCCCTAAATCATTCATCTCTGACATATATGTAGCAGATCCAGCTTTATAAAGGAGGTACAACAGAGGACCTGTACAGTACATCCCCATTGCGGATTGAACAGAGTTCGCAACCATTTGTCCTCTTTCTCGAACCCAAAGGAAGGACTTCCCAGCTTACAGATTTAACGTGTCCATACCAGGTATATACACGAAATTCTGTTCGGCCTCGTTCGTCGAATTTCGAACCGAACACAATTACGGATAGTTTTCCTCATATGCGCTCATATGCGAATCGTATAAAAGTTCGCTTCGCAAAACATTTTATCACAGAGCTTTTTCGTTAATTCTTATTTTACTTACGATATAATTTTTAGTTATAAGAAATATGCTGCTTTTACCCGTCTGCATCCCACAGTTTGAAAACCATGTTGTTTCTTATCCCACTTGGTAGACAGCAACATCTAGACCAAATACAAGAACCCGTGTGGTCTAATGGAAAGGAGGGGAGGATGGGGGGGGTAGCTTCTGTTTTTGATGGAGCACCGGTAAGTAGTTTGACTTGGCTCCATATCGCTGACTTTTTTATGGGGTAGGGTTGTCTGCCCTATGCCCAATCCTCTACAGCTTGAGGACGGGGCAAACTACGGCCCGCGAGGCCAACTCCGTTCCACCGGAAGGTTTTATCCGGCCCGAGGATAGAATTTAATTTGTCGGTCCGATGAAAATTAAAAGAAATATATATTTATATATTATATATCCATTTTCCTTATCTACTTTTGATTACATATTATTATTTTCTTACTTTTTTTCAAAGGACTGATGATCTTTTTTACTTTCTTTATTTTTGTTTTACAAAACATAAATTGACGGAAATAACACCTTCCAATCGGCAAAGTGTTAAAAAGTGGAAGTTCTTTGTTAGTTATAGCTGCAGATTGCGCCAACAAGCATCATTTCTTTCTCAGAAACAACATAGGGGAATTCAATATAGGTGAATTA